>UFQX01000089.1:0-34134 GCA_900497675.1 Arapaima gigas | reverse complement strand
GGGGGGGGGGGGGGGGGGGGGGGGCTTTTACACACAACAAGCCAACATATGTATGCGAGCCAACAAGTTATTTAATATATCCAGCTTTTAATGTGCAACTGTGCTTTCATTAATATCTTGGGATTTATGGGACACGGGTTGCCCTTGGAGCACTGACACCGACTTGTGTGCCTCTCTCAGCTTGAGCATAAACACAGGGAACCACAGGGGGTCTTTATGTGCTGTGTGAGGAAGCCACGTTTGGCCAGAGTCTGACCACAGGAATCACAAATGATCACGATTTTCCTCTGAGATTTTCTCCTCTCAAGAAGACACTGTCGTTGCAACTGGCCGGCTTGTGGGGCTCGAAATGATTCCTAACCACTGGGGAGCAAGCAGGGCGCAAGATCTTAGCAACTTTCACATAGAGTTTGTCCAAATATTCTCTTGTATTATTAGGCCTTTTTTCCATCTTTTTATTTATTTTTTATTTAATATTGTCTTGTTTTTTCTGAGGAGGGTTTACAGTGTCCGTGTAACTCACTCACTCACCTCCATCGATGCTGTCAGCCTGGTTTGAGGTAATGGTTCCGCTAGAGATGGAGCAACTACAATAAGGTGTGTATTGGTTTCCTGTGTGCGCACACTTAGCCCTTAAACACATTCTAATAAGTAAATAAATAAATTCATGAATAAATAATAGCGGACGAGGCTGGCTAACACAGACACACACCTCTGCTGCCCCCTCAAAGGTTGTACCGTGGTAAAACAACACAACTGCAAGTGAAAAGGACCATCAATGTCCATTACTGCAGGGCTCCTGCCCCCAACACAAACACACCGCACTCGTACACACACGAAAAGTGCTGAATCAAGGTTCATGTCCGCCTCTATGCCATCTGAAGGCAGTGTGTCGTATCTGAAGGACAAAGACATGATGTACGGCGTAATTGGGCATTGAGAGGGGCCAAAATGCAGCGCTGGGCACAAAATGGTCGCTGTAACAGCCCCTTATGGCCCGCAGATGGACATGTGGGAGATCAACCCGTCCCGGCATATGCCTCACGCACATTCAAATGACAAGGAGAATGTGAATGGTCCTTCGCTGACCGCTGTCTAAGTGACAATAAAGCAAAAAGCACAGCGGTCATGCAACATCAATCATGTTTTACTAAATTTAAAACAATGAAGCAGGAATCAAGGTGTGAGGAATGAAATATCAAGTGCAGACCACTGTCGCTTTGTCCCGCCACTACCGGATAATGCCAGAAAATAAACTCAGATTCCGACAACTCAGATGCAAGATTTTGACAGAGTATATTTAATAAATATATGCGTGCCGCAGAATTGTATAGTCTGTATATAAGCAACATCTTTAGTGACCACAAAGAAAAAGAAATAGCAACTGACCACTGTTCCCCTTACTGCCCGCAAACTGCTCAACTACCTCTAAGATCAGCATCTGCTGTTTAGGGGGCCTCTAATCCTGAAACAGACAGTAGAAATACAGGGCTGCTTTACTCTCATATACACACCAAACAGAGTGAAAAGTAGCAGGGAACATTCACTTTTGCAGTCTCAAAATTTCATAAAATACATGGATCAGTAGGAAAGTAGGAAACACCCTGTGCTTCCAGGACAGACTCTGGAGGTCCAGGATCCCAACATGGGCAAGCAGTTATTGATGATGGATGGATGGAGGAATAAGAACAAGGAGTTGAATGTCTGCAAAAAATACAAACCAGTTTCAATTTATTACTGCCATTTATTGACTTTTACAACATGTATGAACTGTGCTCCTGTTACCAGTGACTGATGTCAGCAAAATTCTGATTTATGTTACTATGAACATATGAAGACCATTTCCACTAGGCTGGAAGTTAGCAGGAAAAAGTCTGCTGCTTCTGTTTCTGCATATATTTATTCTGCTTTGACAGGTGAAAAAAATTTGTCTTTGATGTTGGTTCGAGACCTTTTTCCTATCCAGAGAATATTAGTGTCCAAACGCTGAAGACTTCATTTTGCGGCGGCTGTCAGCGCTGACAGCCGCTGCAGAGGACCGTAAATGTCACTAGCATTGGTGGGGGCCAAGGGGGGGGGGGTCCTGACGTGCTCTATCATCCTCCAGTCCCTCCCAGTTTGCCAAGTCCATCATCAGCAAGAGCGGAACCAGTACAGCGAACCGTGGGATGAATTCCCAGCCCCCTGGGTGTGTAGCATAAATGCCGACAAGGGCAAGATCACAAACCCCCCCCCGTACCCTTTCACTGAGCTGAGTGCCAAACATCTGCATGAAAATTGGTCATGACTCTACTGAAACAGTGACTGACAGGGGCCCACAATGTCCTGTGCACTTCTTACAAAGGTAAGCAAAACCACTTTCCACAAAAAAAAAAAGTCTCACAGAAAGGGGCGGGGAGGGGGAGTATAGGAAGGGGTTGGGGTTTCCTAACTGTAAAGCCCTGTGAGTAAGACTAGAAGCAGTGTGTCCAGATGTGTGTGTGTTCCTAAAAGAGACCCCTGGTAGGGGAATGGACAACAATATTTTGAATTCTTACATATCCTTCTGGGTTATTATCCACCACTTCTTAATGCACAAAACAAAAGGAACGGGGTCTAAGTGGACCTAAGTAGACCTGCGGAACTACGATGGAAGCTTCCAGCAAACCATGGTGAGAAACCTGGCACCAGCTTGTTCACTGGGCGTGGCCCTCCAGCAGGAGCTTGTGGTGGTGCCACTTGGTGGGGGAGGATTGAAAAGCTTCTTATGCGAGTGGGAAAGTGCCACTGTGAGGCTCCTGATTCTCTAGTTGTGTTGTGTCCATCCTTTCTCGTCCCACAGCCCAAGTTTTGGAGCACATCACCACCGAGAGCATCCAGCACTTCTGAGCTGGATGGGTGGCGGTGGCTGTGGTGCCCCAGCTCAGAAAGCATTTGTAGGCAGGGAGGAGACATCCCTTTGCTGTGTGTCAATGCCACCAACTTCTGGAGGTGTGTCTGCAGGCACAATGACAGCCTGAACTCCAAGTGCTGCGCTTTCCATTTGAAGGCCCTCCTGACGGTCCTCACTGTGGTTGCAGTGCTTGAAAACCGCTCTAGTGTTGTCCCAGCTCTTAGGGACAACCAAACATATGCAAACTATAAGTACTGCATAACATAAAATCAAATATACAGTTTCTTAACCTGTGGAAACTGAGCCTGGAGGTGAGAAGCAGCACCTTTTGCTCACAGTGTTTCTGTCCTTCAGTGCTGATCCCCTCTGTGCTCCTCATCGGGGCTCTATCCACATCACAGTGTCCTTCTGGCCAACGCTGGAAGGACACAAAACTCCCCTGCTCCTCTGACTCTTTTTTTGATTACTATTTGAACTTTTGCATTGATTTTTTACCGCAACCATGGTGCTAAATAGTGGACAATGTAGAATCCTAGGTCCGTACCTGCTGTTGAACCTTATACGTGCACAAAACATACTCAGTAAATATGCAGCTCTGAATTAATGGGTAAACAGACCACATTGTAAAAATGTAATGCAGAATCCCTGTTTCACATAAAGACCTTCCAAGGTTACAGCCAAAACCACTACACCATCGACTGCCCCTCTATTACAATTTGAAAAAAAACTGTGAAAATGGGAAATTAGACTTTTGCTGTGAATAAAAGCAGGTTTTTATATTTCGCTTCAAGCAGACTCGCTGTGAGGGTTCTGCAGAGCCCATAATAATACGGTGAGCCGCAGTTCAAAGTATCTGAACACATGGAGATCCAGGGAATTGTTCAAGACGAACGGATATCAGTCATCGGTGTCCAGCGGCAGCGATGTGACAGCAAAACAAAATTTTCTCTCAAGTGGACACGTTTCTCTTCTTTTTCCAGGAGAAACAAAGGCAAACGTCGGACAGTCTGGCGTTTCCACATCCAACTGAATGCTGGAATGAGAAGATCTTCAGAAGGTGCAGCTATCAGAAGGCGACTCCCTCTACAGCTCATGACACACATGCTACATGTTAGCTACCATTTTAAATAAACATATTAAAAATGGCTAATAATGATATATTTATCCAGATTTCACCTGAGAAGATATTTTTGCCGTCCCATCTAGGATGCGGTTTCACAGTCTGACATCCAGCGATTCCAAGATAAGCACATGACTGCAGCAACCCTGACCAGGATAAAGCAGTTCATGATGATGGATGGATGGAAATTATTTCTGAGCGTTCTTATTAACAGCTTTTCTAACTTTGTTATTAAAGGAAGGACAAGGCGAAGTTTGACGAACAGCTGCTCTCCTGTTCAGCCTCTGTGTTTCACCACCGACTGAACGATGTGCCACCAAATGATAAGAGGAACAAAGAAAACAAAGGCGGCGTTTTATTCAAATTAGTAGTAAGTCCCTCTGTGGCAATAAGGTGTCGCACAGCAGAGAGGCCCAGCAGCGCCCTGCCCCATCAGATAGCGCCCACTTATTGCCATTCTTCTCCAGACTCATCCACCACTGTACAACAGCTCCACACACAGCTAGCTGCTGGGCTCTATTTCAGCTGGTGCCGCTACATGTATGTTTCGGGGCCGTTCGAGTGGGTTTCCACACAGGACACACGGCCTGTTGCTACGGGTTACAGAGTAACTGCTGCATCCTTGAGTCAGTGGAAGTTCATCAACAAAATGTGACTGAAGAGCACCGCCAGCACTGGGTCCTACAGCAGAACGGCTCGCAGGCGAACAGATTTACAGATCAAAGCGCCAGGGAAAAGGCAGAACCTAAAAACTGTATCAGCTAAGAGCTTCTGTTTGGTTCATATTTAAGCACCATTGGTGCTGACCACACATACAGAGACCTCTCCAGAAGGTTCTGCCCTCCACTGGTACCCTCAGTGTTAAAAGGGGTGTGTCCATCCATCTGGTTGTTGGTTCTTTTTCCTTCAAATTTTCCCATCACCCCTGTCTGAAAGGTATTAGGTATTTACAGTGATGTACTCATTTAAACAGCAGTGTAATATTTACTGTATCAATTCAGGGTAAGTACCTTGATCAAGAGAACTACAGCAAGGGGGAGTATTTGAACCCAGGGCCTTCAGCTGCAAGGCAGTGGTTCTAACTGCTGCACTACTTGCTCTCCTCTTAATGCAATATGCATACTGGGGGCAAAAAAAAACCCACTGTGAGAATGAGCGTTACTCCTGTAAATGTAAAACTGCGGTGACGCAATGCGATGCCCTAAGGAGCCCCACAAAGTCGATAGCAGGCCGACCTTCTGCTCCCCAGCCACTTCCTTGGAACCCTGAATGAAGAGGAAAAGGAGGATGAGCAGGATGTGGAGGAAAAGGAGGATGAGCAGGATGAGGAGGAAAAGGAGGACAATGGGGATGAGGAGGTGCAGTAGTAACAGTGTTGTCATGTTCACCACTTGGACACATTGTGTTGCCTCTGGACAGGCGAATGACAGGTGTTCCCTCACTCCCTTCACAGGGGTTCCTCTGCCAGCACATGTGAGGAGAATGAGGGAGCACTGCTGTAGAGATGATCTACACAGTGCACCTTTCGCACGTACACATCACACACATCACACACAACATACACACCAGACNCTGTAGAGATGATCTACACAGTGCACCTTTCGCACGTACACATCACACACACCACACACACCACACACACCCGACACACACACACACACACACACACACACACACACACACACACACACACACACACACACACACTCACACACACTCCATACACACAGGAGTGTAGCATGACCACAATGAAGAAATGCCGACACAGTCGACTGGCTTGCTTTCCACATTCACTTCAGGCCCATGAGGAAGGGGAGTGTGTTTGAATCCCGCCAGGACAAGTGTTTAGTCACAGGCGCCTTCAGTGGGCCACACAGTGGGGCCCCGCAGCCTTCATGCAGTACCTGCTGGGAATCTGACAGACGCCGTCTCCATGGCGCCTTGCATACACATCTCTCTTCAGTGCCAGTCTCCAGTCTGCAGCCAAGAGCGACCAGTTATGCACCTGTTTACTCGCTGGAAAGTAGTAAATATATCATCAACTCAGAAAAAAAACAGCAGAGAAACTGTGATGCTTAATGCTGCTCTGCCATCACCAGCAGTGATTTAATACACCTGGCCTAGTATGTATGTGTGTGTGTGTGTGTGTGTGTGTGTGTGTGTGTGTGTGTGTGTGTGTTCACTTGTGTTTCCAGGCCACTGCAAACATGATGAGCTTCCAGTTACTGGGGGAAGGTATGATTTGCTGAAAGCGTAGTAATATTACACTGAATAGCCAGCATGTGGTGTAGTGGTTAGTGCTGCTACTGTCATTGATTCAAATCACACTCCTGCTGTAGCACCTGTGATCATGCAGAATAATGAAAAAAAACCCACCGTCTAAAAAGAGCACACAAATGTCTCACAAGGCTCTGGGTGTCAAGATAAAAAAAATGTGCAGCACAGGTGGGTGTTTCCTGTAAGCTGTGAGCGTGAAATTCTAAAAACAGCTGCAGCACGAGGCATTTCGGAAGGCTTTTGCTCACCAACACGGCAATTATACAGCTGTTTTAATACAGAAGTGTGTGTGTGTGTGTGTGTGTGTGTGTGTGTGTGTGTGTGTGTGTGCGCGCGCGCGCGCATGTACGAAAATGCAGCTGCAGGGCCACAGTGGGTGGCAGCAAAGATAAGGAGTCACACCTGAGGGACGACAAGTCATCCCACATCCAGGCCTCAAAATCCTGTGGGCGTCACACACTTGGAGCCACATTAACATAAAAAATATCTCGTTTAACAAACTCCTGCAAAGACACTCAATGGTTTCTTCCATAAACATTTACAAAACGGTGAAGAGAACATTCAATAAAGATTAAAAACGTCATAATTGTTTTCATTTTTAAAAAACGTGTACCTTGGACGCTCATAACATGAGGAGCCAGTTGAGCAGGTTACAGGTGCTGGAAGATCAGAAAAACGTTCCTGGGTTCTGAACTGGAAAACTACCACGAATAAATGGGGCAGCAGGTGGCGCAGTGGTTCGAGGTAAAATCTTGCACTCGTAAGACACACCGAATGAATAATAAGAGCAATTGATATGTTCAACAACATATGTGCAATAATTACTAATATTTTTGTGTTCAGTGACAGAGAAAAGAGTAACAAGTAACTATAATAACTATAACTAAACAGCTAATGATACAGCTAGTTAATGGTGTTGTGACAGAGTTGACCCAAACTGAATTTGTTGACTTTAAGAGCTGTAGCTGGTTCTAAAAGCAGAGGTGGGGGTGTTCGGGGGGGCAGAGATTGACTATGGACAATAAAAGGTGCCATTTGGAGAGCTTGCAGGGTTGCAGTGTTTGAGAGAGGGGGTTATCTGGGTCTCATGGTCCAACGTGGCAGAGAATGCAGCTGGGGAGTCAATAATCCTACAGATGAACCCAAACCAACAGCAGCTTAGACCCCTCAGCAGAGAAGTAGCCGATCTGAATAGACAATTCGGCATGTTACAAAAATTTTGAGCTTTTTTCTGAACTGTGGAAAATATGGATGGAGACTGTGAATGAAAAGGCAGGACCGGAAGCGAAAGCATGTTTGGTGCTCGGCGGTCGTGTCAACTTCTATCATTTGGCTACTGGTAAAGCCACCCAGCGATCCGCCGGTCCGCACTCCCCGTTGTTCTCGATGCGCAAACTGTGCATCTCGTTGGCCCACAAATCATCACAAGAGCTTCATGTTTGCAATGTTTGCAGGCTATAAGCGCCCTATTTATGGATAATTCCTTTTCCAGAAAGCAAAGAGGTGCCTTCTCAAGTCAGCAGGAAGCTTTGGTGCAGAGGAGAGAAACACACTTTCTGCCGCCATCAAAACAACACTTTCACTGTTGCAAGAAACATGGGAAACATGAGACGTGGCAATAGCAGAAGGACAGGGACAGCCCTGTCCAACCATGGAGACAAATGTACACAAACTCCTACAGGCCAAGGTGTACAGGCAACCTGCCACCTGTAGAGGGCGACACACTGCGTGACACAAACTGTGACAAACTGCAAGTCTGGAGTAAATAATCGCACAAACATGTAAATAATAGGCCACATCACAGTAAAGTGGGTGCAGAAAACTTGGTCCGCTTTTTAAGAAAATATCATGTTTCCTCTGTTTGCACAGCATTTTTTTGTTTATCCAACCATATCCTCTATGGCGGCTTATAGTGTGAGGTTTGTACATTGATTTACCCTTTTATACAGCAGGATCTTTTTGCTCTATCAGTTCAGGGTAAGAATTACAGCAGGATTTGGGATTTGAATCCAGGATGTTTAAATGAAAAGTAGACAGATCTAACGTTTAAACAGGTACAGTACCACTAAGGTACCATGGTAGAAACAGCCCATGTAAGAGGTAAGAATCCTGTTTGGAGCTAAGCGGCCTGTTATGAACCAAAGGGCTCCTATTTTCAATGACCAACATACTGAACTGTTGTTCTGCAGGGATCAGGGTGTCACACCCCACACAGATCAATGGAGCTGGAGACATTTGGACACAATAAGAGCTGTGGTTCGAATGGCCTTGGGACACTGCAGTCCACAAGCAGCTGGTTACAGGTACACATGAAAGCATCAAGTCAGAGCGACTTGGTACAAAATTAAAGCAGAAAGTGGCCAAAAATATTGATTAAATGTCTTATCATCATCTCCACTATTGATTTTTTTAGTATAAATTTAAAAAATCATAGCTACCGCCCTAACTCGTTTCATCAGCACTGGGTTCTCATGTCTCAGGCATCTGGTCTGGTGGCCACCATCTCTGGTTGGTTCTCGGAGCGGTCTGATGGCCTCGTACCCCTACAAAGCAACCACTCCACAGTGTCATCCCTCAAGAATGTCGCAGAAGCAAATGACAAGCTGAGCACGGAAGTGACTCATCCAGATGTCCCACAGCAGTCGATCATCCGTTGTTCATTCCATGAACACATGCATTTGGTCCGAAATTTGAGTGCGGTGTGTCTGTATCTGTAACCGACAGTTTGTTTTTGAGGCATTTGCGTCCACCCTGAGTTGCATGTCGCTCTGGAGAAAAGCGTGACTGAATGTAAAGGTCTGCAACATGACAGCTCCATGAGGGAAGGAGGCAGCAGTGGAGTTTTCAGACAGGAGCAACGCAGCCCTCCTCCTGGTGAGCCGAGTCTCACAGCAGTGATGCTTATGAAACGCCATTCATAGAAAGCGCAATAAAGAACTGTGGTCAGAGCCACAAGTTCTGGAAAGTTGTGGAAAAACCTAAAGCACCGTCCACAGTTGCTGTCTGTCAGCAAATCGGGTGAAGTTTTTACCTGCAACGTGATTCTGTACACCAGAGCTGTTAACCACAGCAAACACACATCCACTCGGCGCTGCACAAACACAAAGACCACACCAGCTGTCCACAGCCTGAAACAACCCCCACCTGGGGGAATTTGAAGGGAAATAAAGATAAGAACACATATAGAGGGCTAAGTTATGTATAAATGTTTTCTTGGTGTTTTTAAACTTAATGAAGATGGCAGATGTTAAGAAATGTCTTGAAGAATTTAACAGATTTTCAAGCAGTTTGACGTTTCCATATGTTGTGTTTATCCGTTTAACGTTTGCATGTTTTATTTTCTGCAGACATGAGGGAGTTTTCAGCTTTTCGACGTCAGTATCTGACATTTTGAATGAGAATATGGATTTTACTTGCGTTTCAGTAATCTCTAAGTTTGTGTTGCTTTAGAGTAAGGATATATCTGTTTTGATCTGAAACAAGTACAAAGGGTGTTTTTTGTCTTGTTTTTGTTCTGCTTAAAATACTTAACTGAAATTTAATAAAGCTGCTCAAAACACACAGAGAAACACTGTCACACCCAGTGAACATCATGCCAATTATTTTTCCCTATAACCCAACAACCCTCCTCATTTGAAGCAAAAGTGATGAGTAATAGTGACACTTGAGAACAAAGCTTATAAATATGACCTTTAATATACATATTTATGCAAAGTGTGTGTGATTCTTTGTCATTGGGCCCACTTTCAGACACACCTACTCGACAGTCATTATGCAGATCCTGGTCAGGAAGCCCAGATAAGAGTCAAGGTGAAACCGGAGAAAATCTCCCTCATAATTTTTCATCATATTTCCCTTCTAATCCTGTTACCTGGTACCTGTCCCTTTACATAAATTACCACATGCATTTTGTGAAATGGAGACGGAATCGGAATGGACCGGACCGCACCGGTTCTTTTATAAAGTTTGTCTGCGGGCACCTAGCAGGGTGGCACACTTCCCAGGATGCCCCACACGTTGCTTCCTATATCACGAAAATGCACAGCATTAAAAGGCTTTAATTGTGCTGCCAGTTTTTTTTTAATTGAAAATATTAATTTGCTATCAATTCTGCAATTTTCATACGCTGCAAAAATTAATAACACAGTAATAACAGGGCAAATGTTATCAGTCGACCAGAGCTGTTGACCTGTGGACAAATTCCCCTCCTGCTGCAAAACAGAAAGGCAAACAGGACATACGCGGAACTCAGAAGAAGCCTCGTTTTTAGTAAATAATGTCAGAGATTTTAGTTTTTACACTAAAGTTTGAGGTTTTTTGTCCACTTTGTTTCAAAGACAAATACAGCACCTTGTCATACATATGTTGTAAGAAAATGCCATTTTTGTTTGTTTTGTCATTAGTTTCACAGGATGACTCCACCTTTTCCAACCTCTGCAGGCCCGGACATGCAGGTTAACTAAAACAAAGTCACCGGACTACAAAAAACACAGCATTCCTAAAATTATTTGTAACTGTATTTTCTGCACGTACCTAATTTCTAAAACATGTCTGTGGTGGAATGAATGTGACTTGTGTTTACCCTCTGAGTGGATAGATGGCAGGGAAGAGCACCTTCCTTTAAACACTTCCACAGTGTTTACGGCTTGTGTCCAGAGGGTAATAACAAGGTGAGGAACGGTTCACACGTTTATGTGACTATGTGGAGATGACACTTTCGTCTTCAAATATTTTGAATAAGTTTTTCCATTTTAATTTACTTTAATGTTAAAGCCTGTTTATTTATTATAGCCACAAGTGACACTTTTCAGGAACATCACCTGTAAATTAATCAGTGTGACCTAGTGGCAAAAGTGACCGTAGAGCTAGAGACAAAGTCCAGCCCAGCCACAGCGCCAACAAAACCCAACGTGCGTCAGCAGCCCACGTTTAGCTCCTCCATCTGTCTCTCCTTTAATGCAATTTGCCCCTAATTCCCTAATGCTGTTTTAATGAGGCAGGCGGAGCAGGAAGGTCGTGCAGAGGGGCTGCTGGGAAATGACGGGGGGATAGCCTAGCTGCGGGGATAAGCGGTGCTGCAGGGATGGCAGCTGAAGCCCTTCCAGCTGAGATAGATGAAGGTGGACAGAGAGAGAGAGAAAGAGAGAGAGAGATAGAGGCCCCTTATATGTAACCCTGTGTCCCCCCCTCCTTTTTTTGTGCCCCCCCTCCCCGAAATTGTAGGTATTTATACTGATTTACTCGATTATACTATACATACTGTATATACTATATATTATATAATTATTGCTATTATTATTGTTGTTCCTTCCTAATGAATTAATCGGACATAATACATCAGACAGCTGAGGAAAAGCACACCAGATTCCCAAGCGGAAGTGGGAAAAAAAGAAATTGTTAAAACTTTATGGTTTGTCTGATATTTCATCAGGTCTGAAAACATGATAACATATGTCTGCCAAGAACCCTGTATTGGTGTGTTCTATCCTTACGCCTTAAATTGCACATAATGTCCAATTTCTGAGTTTCAAAGGGCCTGCTGGAGCCAACGATGCCTTTCCAGGTCTTCAAGAGGCGGGTGTGTGTGTGCGTGTGTGTGTGTGTGCAGGTGAGGGTGCTTTTCATGCATGTGTTCTACACCATTGATCTAAAAGCCCAATGTCTGGGCTGAAAGAATTGAAAATAACGTGAAATAAAAATACCATGAAAGAAGTGGCTGCTCTCGTGCCATTCCATGCCACGCAGGTTGTGTGCAGTTCATGGGTCCCGTTTGGCAGGAAACTGGGCCGCGTAACTCATCTCCCCCCATTTTATAGCCACTCACACACACAGACTCCGTGGGTCCTAAATGACAGGAGTGTGTGAGCCACTTTAGACACACCCTTTAGGATAAACAGCACACACATCTCCACCCCACAGCAGCCACAGACACACCAACGCGGGTCTGCTTCACAACCACACAGCTGAGTGATCATAATTCAGCAGCGAAGTGATAATGGTGTCCAGCGTGAGAGAAACATAACTATTATTTATCTAACTCCCTTGTTCAGCTACAAAGGTGGTAATTCATACACTGTTAAGTCACACATTAACATTTCTATTAAACATTTTTGGACATTTAAATTGAAGTGACACTGGTTTTACTGTTTATAGCTGTTTACTTTACATTGGGGCAGCTGGTACAGGAGAGGTTAGAGCCGTCATCTTCAAACATGGAGGTCACAGGTTTGGATTTAAACACGTGTGCTTTGAATCTAAAGGTGGCGATTTTAACCACTAAACCACCTGCTGCCCAGTAACTCACACCAGACACGAACTCACAAAGCATTGTCACTCATACGTCAGCAAGCTGCCTGGCATGAGAACCCAGGAAGCTGTTCCGGAAAGGTCTCGTCAACCTTCAGATGGGCAAATCGAGGTCCTGTTAGACAATCTGTTCTTTTTCAATTGTTCACATGCCAGGAACTGACATAATGGTGCCTCGGGCTTCAGAAGTGCACACACACACACACACACGCACACACACACACACACACACACACACACACACACTTAAAGTCTGCCGTGTCGACTGGGTGCTGCCACGGTCTGGCACCCTCCAAAGGCCTCTCACAGCAACAAAACGATAAGATACGTGCCGATGCTATCAGTCTCGTCCCCACACTGTCAAAAGCACCCAGCCACTGGAAACCACTCAGTCCTTTATCAGGACACTTCATAGCTCCAGCCGGGGATCTCAGAACCAGTGTCCAGATGAAAGGAAAGCAGTTTGTACTCCTTCTGTTGTCATTGTCAGACACACCCCACCACCGTGTTTGCATCTGTGGACAGATATCTACTCACTGGACACTTTATTAAGTACACCCGGCCATTTACATAGAGCCATCCACCAAGGCTGCCACTCTGTACATAAACAATGCAGGCAGGGTCTGAAAGGTTTGGTTGGTGTTGGAACACGTATTAGAATTCTGGAATTAATGTGACAAATCGGTGGAGCTGTTAAGCTTTTTGTCAGTGGTACAGACTGGTGGTGGGAGAAATGGCGAGGTGAAAGATTTTTTTGTATAGATTTCATTTTAAAGTACCAACTTAGCATCATTTGAACATCACCCCTTGATGGAAAGCCTCACTGTTGTCAAACTGAGACTTCCAGCAGGATGAGGCATCATGTCACAAAGCGCATCACAGGATGGTTCCACAGGCAAAGCAGGGCCTTTACTCCAGAGGCTGTGCTGGCCTGGCATCACAAACCAAGAGGGAGGTAGAACATAAGGTTATGAAAATGAATGTGCTGCCAAAAAACTTGAAGAAACTGGCTTGACCAAAAACCCTGTGGACGGTGTCCAGCATCTTGTTGCTGAACTGATGCGGTTCTGGGGGGGGGGGGGGGAAAAGTGGGCANCGAGTGGGGGGGGGGGGGGGGGGGGGGGGGGGGCAAAAGTGGGCACCGCGAGGTTCTAGTTGGGTGCACCAAATAAATTGGCCAGTTACCAAACATTTTTAGTAAGAAAGCATGTTCAAGCAGCCGGTGGCATCAGAATCAAGGTTTGAAGCTTTACAGCCAGTACTGTGTTAAAATGAACACAACAGAATGTCTCAGTGAAAAAAGTGTCAGCAGGTGGCGTAATGATTAGAGCCATTGCCTTGTAGGGTCTGCAGCGTTTAACTCCTGGGGAGTCAAAACGTGTTTATTTACCTTTCCCTCTCTATTTGCACCCACCAAGAAAACTGCAGGGTTTGTGTCTGCTTATTGAGAAATAATGGCTCGTACGACTCACACGTGACTTCAGGTGCAGTCATTGGGTTTCCTCTGAATGCGAATAAAGACTGAAACTCTGCCGGGGTGTCGCACAGCCCCACACGTCCGCATCCCTCGCTATTTATTCATCTACACATTTCTGTAAGGTGACACAGTATGAGGCTTGCGCACTAATCTGCATTCACTGATTTACCCATTTATACACCAGGGTAATTTTTACTGCATTATTTCAGGGTAAGTACCTTGATCAAGGGTACTACAGCAGGATGGAGGATTTGAACCCACATCATTTGAGTGCAAGGCAATGGTTATTACCACAATGCCTCCTGTTGCCCGTAGAACTACATCCCACTGAAATCCGAGTCAAATTTTTATTTTATTATTACATTTTATTTAGTTAGCAAGCCTGCGCTTTCAACCCCCTGAGGACCACCCAGAGACCCCCACGGGGTCCCAGGCAAAGAACATCAGTTTGCTGCAAAAAGTGGAAGAAACAACTTCCTTCCCAGTTAACTCTCTCTCCTCTCGCTCTCTCCCACTCCTTCCATCCCCCATCTGCTGCAGCTACAGCTCCTGCTTCTCTCCCACCAACCTTATGGATTGATGTTTGCTTTCTCCTCTTCTCCACTGTTTGCTGGGTGCAACCCTCCTCCCTCCCGCTCGTCTCTCTCCACCTCTCTCTCCAGAGGCACGTGTTTCCAGGGACGCGACACAGAGCCCTTCAGACCCAGAAAATCCATTTTCCTCCATTTCCCCATCCAAACAGCAGACTTTGTGCTGCGCCGCAGGGATCCGGCGCGTCCTGCTCTCTGCGCTCCTTGCCGAGACATTACGTACATATTGTCATCAGCAATGAGCTATTTTTGCGGCCGCTGCAGAACAGTACGAGCCGCTGGGACAGTGTGGCCATGGTCATCGTGCTCTGACTCATGGAGAGCACAGCTACGCGGGAACACGCCACGGTCTTCTCCAGATAACCTCCTCAGGGCCTCAGTGACACTGCATGCTGACCTCTATAGAGCTGGAAGCCAGACCTTGTAAACATACCAGGCAGCAGGGGGCGTAGCAATTAGAGCTGCTTCCTGCCATTCAAATGACCCAGGTTCAACTTCCACTCCCTGTGGTGGCAGCTTTTTCAACATATTTACCCTGAATGGCCAGGTGTATAAATGGGTAACTAAGTTGTTTGAGAGAAAAGTGTCAGATAAATGTAACTCCACCTTTTTTAAATACAGTCCTTCCTCACTTTTGTTGAACTCAAATTGAAAGATTTCAGGTTTTACTGACTGTTGCAGAAATGTTCCAGAAAAAAAACTGAAAAATTATAAATACTGAAAAAATATATTTTTGAAGAATAATAAAAAGGAAATCATAAATATTTAACAGATTTTTAGCTTTGGAGAAAATAACTTTATTAATGCATAAAATCATAACCAATTCAGTTACTCCGTCTCAAAAAGAACCATCTAAGTCTCCACTGTTAGTTTCACGAAGGCAGCAAAACACCATCTGGTCCCCTTTATTTCATTTTATTAGGCACATTATGTGTTCATTACACTTTACATTACAAAAGTGTTACCATAGTAGACAGTCCTATACAGTGCTGTAGAAAAAAATATCACGCTTAAATTTCGCTTTCGATTTTTTGGCTTTCGCCACATCCGGACATCTCCTCCCCCTATATGGTAGGAAAAATCTAGGATGGACTGTAGCAAAATTCAGACTTAATTGTTTTTAGTGCTTCCTCTTCATAATTCGTGCTATGTTCTTGAGTGTTTGGTCCACGGCGCTGAAACTTCCTGTATTTAACAGCAAAAATCACATATACAGCTGAGGCCGTCATCTATCAACCTGCCGAGATTTTTTTTCATATCCTTCTATTAGATAAAACTGTCACAGCATCACTTTGTTTTGACTACAAGTCATGGTTCTCCACACCTAACGCTGTCAAATCGTGGTACAGCTATTGTGGTGTTCAGTCCGGTTCCCAGGCGGCTTCTTCAATACCCCAACATTCCATGTGACCTGTTTTTTCTGAGTCCTTTTCCTAAGGCACCTTACAATGTCAGGCTTGTACACTAAAGATTCACCTCTTTATACAGCATGGTCATTTTTACTACATCAGGACCTTGATCGAGGCTACAACAGCAGGATTTGAACCTGGGTCATCGGAAGGGAGGACAGCAGTTTTAACCACTGTGCCGCCTGTTGCCACGACTGCACATTATTGTCTTTAGAAAAGTGTGAAAATGGAAGTTGCGGCAGGTGCCATCAGGAGGAGGAACAGGTGAGCTTATGCTGAAGTTCTCGCTGCCCCACCAAAAGCCAGATGTTAAATTAAATCAAAGCAGGACGTCATGCTGCAGCCCACGCGAAGCGTTAAAAAGCCACTAAAGCCTCTTTATCCAGAAGCAATCGGTGTCGGCACACAGCAGCTTAAAGAGGACGCCGGCGCTCATCCCTCGTCCCTGCGCTGTAAATGGGAGTCCACGTGTGCAAACAGCGGCTTAGGAGATGATTTAGGGCCGGCGCCCAACAGACAGAGGCCTCCCTCCATGATTCCTTTGTTCTTAATTAAAAGCAAAGAGCAGCTCCCAGAGTCACCTCACCCAATACCCCCCACCAGGCTGTTTGCCCTGCGTCACATCAGCTGTGGGCAGGGCTCTCATGGGAAGGAAACACCTGCTGGTGGTGGGGCAGGGCCATCTGTGGAGTCCATGTTTGGAACTCTGCTGACAGGTCATGGAATTTCTCATGGAAAAATGTAACTTCTTGTTATAATAAATTACAAACAGAGATAAGCAGCACGTACTTTTCATCATACTTTGTCGTGCAGATAGACCACGAGCGGCACATCAGTGCAGTAAAAAACACAAGCAAATGTCTTACGCAATGATCAGTTTGTTGGCATCAAGTGAGATTTCAGGGATGGACTGGTTGCCATGGAGGACAGGGGTTTGTGCAAGCAAACACTGCACAAGAATCCTGCTGAAGATGCACTGCATGGGAGGCCATCGGCTCTTCATGCACAGTGATACAGTGTCTTGCAAAAGTATTGAAACCCTTGACAATTTTACGTATTTTACTGGATAGCAAAATTAGGCTTTACTATTTCTTTGTGTGATAAAATATAATGCATGCAAAATATGAGGAAAAAATGCTCACAATAAATGGAGTGACTTCGAAAGAAGATAATGCCCTAGTGTGGTCTAGTCAAAGTCCTGATCTTAATCCAACTGAAAAGCTGCAGTAAGACTTGAAAAACTGCTGTCCACAAGGAACTTGAGGGCAGTTTGAGAGAGCTTCAACAGATCTGTCAGCATGAATGGGCAAAATTGCACCGAGCCGGTGTCAGAACCCGGTCAACACTCATCCAAGAAGACTCAGTGCCAAAGGCGTTTGCACCAAGTATTGAGTTCAAGGATATCAATACTTATGCAAAGAGCACATTTAAATTTTTTCTTCTTTAAAAATATTTTGTGAAGCAAAACTCGCATTGATTTATAAAAATCTCTTTTGAGTATTATCATTTTTAATTAAAATATGACATGCCAGAGACGTGACATGACATCATCTCATTACCCACTAAAATTTGTTATCATTTCAAGGCTCCAAATTCTTTTGCAAGGCACTCCAAAGAGCAGCCAGCTGGGAACGTGAGCAAGGAACCAACTGTGTCTATTTTCAGTTTATTCTTTCACTGACCGCAGAACAGAACATTGTCATGGCACCAAAGAGACAGAATCAGAATCAAAATCATACTGCACATATACCCCCCCTGCAACAATAACATGAGAATCAGTTGAGAACATACAAATTCACACAGGTACGGGTAAATCCAGCAGAAGCTGATGGAGCATCAAGAAGTTGCACAAAAACTTTTTCCTTAATTCATTGGAATTATGATTTAGTTTGATGTTAACTTTTCTACAGTAAACAGATGGATATGATTCAAACACATATTTGTGTCATTTTCTTTCTAAAAATCAGAATATTCCAATAGCTAGCATATATATTCTAGCAAAATTTGAAAAGTGACCTAATAGGTACAAGCAGGAGGCACCTCGGACTTTTTGATAATGATCTTTTCATTAGATTTGTGAACTCAGGTCCAATAAGTTTGGGCTTCTGTCCACGTGGGTATTAGTTCAAATCTCCAGTTTTATCTTACTACTGAACCTTTGAGTAGCGATAACTAGTCTCAGTAAAATAACATACCAGAGTGCTGTATCAGTGCAATATCTGACGGAACGAGACCAGTCCAGGGTTCCGAAGGCCTGGAAAGAGAATCCGCCACAGCCAGTCCAGTCCCAGTGATACCTGAGGGAGACGGGAAGAAATCCCACCAGGCAGCTGTCTCACCTCCTCCAGGCCAGTCTGTCTGTCGATCGCCCCCACAACACCTCCACCACTCTCCAGGCCTCAGGCTGCCTGAGCAGTGGGTACGAGCAGCAACCCCCCAGACAGTACAACCACAAGATGTGATTCGACAGCTGATCCAACAGATGGAGCCTGCTGAGGAGGACGGGCAGACTGTCCAGACTTCCAGACCCCCTGCCGACTACCACCTAAATCAGATAGAGAGCATCTTTGGTCTGATTTCGTCTCCATTTGCTGACCTGCTTGTCTGCATCACAAACACAGAGGTAGAGAGGCACCACACTGGCAAGCATACGTGCGCACGCACACATTCCCGGGTGCCACTTTGAAGAGATTTCTTACTGTATTATTCTGGTTACTGCATTCACTGTAAATGTCCTGCAGCTGTCTGGCTGTGCAGACCACCGTTGTCATACCAGGGGCAAAACACGCAATGCACACAGCAACCTGGGAAAACAAACACCCCAGTTGCCACTTGGGTTTCAGCTGTGATAAAACAAAAGACGTAGGAGGACCAGAGCTGAAGGACTTGTTCTCAGTGTATTGGCATTGGTGTTGCTGTGCGTTGCCGACATGGAGACAACAGCCGTGTGTTTTCCCCAAGCGCAGGAGACGGATGTCATTTTAGGACCCCAGGATTCCACCAGCCCAAGACCCCCTAAACAGCTGCTTTCCAAATTATAGCATCCATACTGGATTTTTATACAAACTAAAGAACATGCTCACCTATCTCTCTTACTCATCCCTTTTGATGTTTAGCTGCCAGGAAAAATTAATTCCATGTCTACATATTTATTCATGCATTCTTCCTGCTGGTCTTATCTCCGTAGGCCTCCAGTAGTTCAGAGCAGGCGAATGCGTCGGGACCACAGGAGGAGCTTGTGAGGAAAGCACCCCTATGCCTCGTAAACAGAATCGTAGATACAACTGTTCATTAGGGGCACGAGCAGCCGGCGCTGGCCGACTACTGCGTTCAAACGTCTGGAAGTTGGAACGAAAGCCAAGTTGCACCGGCCTCTCCACTGGGACTTAGCACACACACACACACACACACACACACACATATGCGCATGCACGCATGTTTAAATTTGCTGTTCTGTGAAAAATATTTTTGGCTGTCTGCGCAAACAGCCTGCCGACCGCAATGCCACGCTCTGGGTCTAAGGCCCAATTTCCGATGGTTTCTCCACCAGTGATTGTTTACACCATCAACCACGGACCGCCGCTGGACACGGCAGCTCTTTGATCCTGCATTTCTACACTGTTTATGTTGCTGTTTTTTGAGTTTAGGCTCCTGCTGCGTGCTCACACACACACACACACACACACACACACAGACGCACAAAAACAGCAACTTCTTCAATTTATAAATGATACTCAAGCATTACCAGAAACTTCCAGCTGTCTTTGGCAAATTTGCTAAATATCTGCTGAGGGCTGAAGGACGTTTCTGCAGGGCCTTTTTTGCCATCACAGGTGGGAAATTTGAAATGTGGCAAGAAGGGCTCATCTCAGCAAAGATAACTGAAAACTTCAGGATATGGTGCAGCTCAACATATCCATTGAAAGACTGCAGACATTGCTGTAAAGCGGCATAATTGTGCTCATGAATGATGCTGCTCTTTCTGTTGGATCCTTGACCCAGACACCGAAACCAAATTGCTTCAGCAAGTTCTGTTGCAATGAACCACTTAAAGGTCAAAAGATCAAAATTTCATCCAATGTCAGTTTGGTTCCTGATGTAATGAAATTATCTCCCAGTGTCCCTCCGTCCTGCTGAATCCCGCCCAAACCCATCTTTTTGATGGCCATTTCTCTCCTGATCCCTCACAGCTGCGTAAATCTGCTGCACCCTTTGCTTTGATCATCTATGTATTTACTGTTTGAAGCTCACTTCTATAGGCTGCTACTTGAGGGATGTGAACCAGCAACATGTTGGTATCAGACAAACAAACAACTCCTTTGTTATCCCACACCTAAACTAAAACACTTTTTGCGTTTTGGAAAATTACTGCGTCATATTGGAGAAAAGCACCTGTGAAATGGGAATGCAAATTCCCAGCTGTGTGAGTTTGTACATCCAAAGTGAACTACAAGGAAAACTGCTGGGTCCTGTTAGAATGTCCACATGAGGATAGAGTGTCCTGCAATGTCTCAAAGGGGAATGAAGCCCATGTGCACTGAAGAGTTTAGTGAAATGCAGGGAAATTTGCAGATAGGGTCCTGACTGTAGATAAAGTGGTGTCAACCGGGCCACAGCAGGACAGACTGGTGCAGGCAGCCATCCCTTAGTTTCACCCATGCGGACAGACGCACCTCTCCTCGTTGCTGGCGCGGCTCTGTCGGCTCCACGGGGGGCAGGATCCTGGTCTATGCACTAAATTACACATCGGCCCCTCTAATTTGAAAGCAGCATAGAGACATTTAGGAGAACACTCAGCAAATGGAGGCGAACAGAGGGCAACGCAGCCAGGAGGACAGGACAGGAGGCAACAGCGCCACCTAAATGAATCTTTTCACTACTGCAACACCCCAATTTCACCGTGCTTTTTTTGTCCAGTTGTTTCTCATTCCAGATGTCCAGGTGCAGGAGCTTTCTGCTCAGACTGGGCATCCAGAGTGGGAGTTTAGTTTAGAGCACACAGATGTGGCAGACCCCACACCTCCAACAGACCTTTCTGGCACACAACACAAAACCCATTAATATTATTTTTAACTTCTATTTAGTTGACCCTTTGACTTCTAACATTACAAGAGCATCTTTTTACAATGACTTACCAATTTATACACAGTAGCAGGTTAATTTTTACTATACCAATTCAGGCTAAGTACCTTGATCCATTGTAGAGTGGGATTCAAACCAACGCTCTTCCAATAGCAAGATTCATATTATGAGTCAACCAGGACACAACCTGCTGCCAATAACATAAACTCTGAGAGGAAGAATAAAAATCAATATTCAACTTTCTGGACCTGCTTTCCAAGCATCATACAAACAAATTGGTAAATAACCTTTAACAGAAAGTCCACATTACTAGTCCACATTACCCAAGAAACAGCAGTACATTGAATGCACAAATGACAAGAAAATGTTCTAATGCCTTCGAACTTTTAAAAGGTGTATAAAAGAGCCCAAGCCACAGCCAGCTCTGCAGAGTAGGTATTTGCTCTACAGTTCAAAATATTTTGTTCTACTTGTGGTGTTTTTGCACATGAAACATAATTTGCCCACAGATTGAAGGTCTTTGAGTTTATATACTCTTTATGTATTCCTTTCACCCAGAGGAGGCTCATCTGCTGCCATTATGGCCTCATAGACAAACACAGATTGTGACCACAGTGAAAACACACTCACACACACACACACACACATGTCCTTGCTGATTTACCCCTCAGAATAGCACTCAACCAGCTGCAACTTTATCCGCCAAAGAACTGCCTCCTGTTCCCATGGCAAAGGAAGCATCACCTGCAGCTATTCCCACATTCAGGCATCTGGTAGGAGGACAGCTTGACCCCCCCATAGCACACGCATTGTGCCACATAACCTCCCTGCCGCTTCACACCCCCCAGCTTTGGTGGCTTGATAGAGCGACCCGATCTACATGTGAGACAGCCGCCTGCTAACTCCCTCATTGCCGTGAAACATTTTCTCCCCACAAGTCAAAGATTATGCCATTTGGACTAAAATAGATCCCTGTCGTTTCTAAACTGGTTTCTGGAAATGGGGTACAAAAAAATCAATAGGACATCACAGCAAGATTAAACTCCACCTGTTAAGGAGGGATGAGTGTGTTCAAGAAATTCAGACGAGTCAACACTTCTATCAAAACCTTTATTTCACTTCAAGGTTTGTGCACACAGCTTGCTGGGAGATGTCCGTCTGAGGGTCTCCCTGAACAATCCACGCTGTCCTCCTTACAAGGGACTTGCTGTAGGTAAGGTGACAAAGTGGAAAATAACCAGGCCACGGTAGTACAACAGTCAGCGGAGAAGTACTGAGCACCAGTCTATTCTGACAAGATGAGGTGCGGTATGGGCATAAACTGAGGGAGGATAATGGGGTGCGAATGTTAATCTTGAAGGAATGCCCCTCAATACAAGTAACTGCAGTTTGATGAGATAAGATATTCCTAAAGCATTTCCTTTCATAAGTGAACACACACCACAAACCGCATAGTCGCACACACTACAAGTAATTTAGAGCTGATCTGACACATGTGTTTGGATCGTTGGCTGAAACCGGGTTAGAACACACAAAGTCCACACAGGTGAGAAGGTGGTGCTCCACCTGATGCACCACCATGCCCCCATTTCCACTGTATTTGAAACAAGCCACTACAGTAAATTTCACTTTCGTGATAAACTTAACAACTTTTTGTGGATGGAAAACCACAGGAGGACTGTGATGGATTCTTCTGGTCTTTGTATGATCAAATGAACAGTGCCATAATTATATTAGGCTGACAGCATCTCCAGTTCCCTTCCAGGTCAGGACTTCAGGTCACTTCATTCACTAAGGAGGAAATTAAACTGGGTGCAGGAGTGTGGGGAGGGCGGCATAAGCCTCAGAATAGCAGAGACCGTGGTTATATTCCCTATTTTGGATAACAAGCCTTTTTATTTCATTCACGCTCAGCGCCGCTCCATCCACTCAGCAGCCTTTACACCTGCAGATTGTTTCCGGTAGCTTCTTCCTGTCTTTTATGCACAAGGTCTATGCTGCTTGTACCCACTGAGTCTCCAAGTGGCCGAAAATGGTGGAAGTAGCGCGAGCAATTCCCACAGCCACATGGCGGTGCTTCTTTATCCCGTCTTCACCCGACAGGTAGAGGGAAACACATCAGTGGTGCACCTGAGACAGGGCACAGCTCCAGAAGAAACTGGAATGATGCTATTAGCATTACTACAGACCCCTTTGTCTGAAGTGACTTACAATGTTTAATTTCTGTATGTTAATATTACCTACAGACCCACCCATTCATACACAGTAGCTGAGTCATTTTTACTGTATTCAGGGTAAGTACATTCCTGAAAGGATCGACAGCAGGAGGTGGGGTCTGAAATCAGCTGATGTCTCTAACTGCAGCACCACCTCTCCTCCCCTTCTTACACTGACAGGGCAAAGTTTCCCATTTCTGTACTGTCTCCATGAAATAAAAAATCAGGTCTAATTTTTGACTAAAATGCAAAATTGTTGCTGAAGGAAATCAAGAATTTTGAGTGAACCATGAAAAACCTCAAGGAGCTATGAACTGCATGAAGATCATATGCAGGACTCAGTAATGTCTGGTTGCTGTGTTTTTATTTACACATTGCCTGGGAAGGTGAGACAGACACAGGATTTTTGGCAGCGCTGTTTCTGGACAGAAGGTGAATTCATTAACATTTGTCACTGTGTTGCCACTCAGTCTCAGAGATGCACAACAAAAAATGGACATTTTGGTTTCATAACTGCTAAACCATACTGGGACTTGAACTAAAGACCTGAGGTGCTTCAATGTTTCTCTAACTGCACTACTCTGAGTTTCCGCCCTTGTCTCTAGCAGGTGAGTGGCTGCAGGTGCCTATTGCCTGGCAACCAAAGGGGCTGAAATGGACTCTGGGTGTTCACTCTCTCTCCCCCAGAAAGTTCTACACTGACAGACATCTTTGTCCTGCACCTGCCGCCATGGAGACCTCCTCTGAGGCACACGGCTTTTGGGGATAAACGCATGGGAGGAAGCCTCCACAAGTGCACACGCGTGTTGCATTCACAGGTACAAGGAGGGCAGAGCAACATGCGAGCAGCAGGTAGTCTTCAGGTTCTGTGGAAACACGTCTCTGTTGACTGACACAAGGAAGGTGGGGTTATGTAGGACCCCCCCCCCATTAGTCTCACTACTTCCCATGCATTATGTCATTCCAGCCAGTCAGGAGTCATATACAAGTCTGCTGCTTCGTACTTCTAGGTCCGATTTCACTTGATGCTGCCTGACCCTGCACTGCATGACTCCACCTCTGACTGTCGCTCAGTTATCCTGCTGACGCCAATTACACATGAAACAACATCAAGGGTATTACAAAAGGAGGTGGGATTCAAACTTGAGCTTAACTACTGTGCCCCCCTGTTGCCCCATTTGAAGATATAAGAGGAAGAAAGTAAGATGGAGTAAGGACTGATGAGAAAGAGAGATTACAAAGCAGTTTGGGTAGGAATGGGTGAGGAGGAAGAGCAGATGAACTCAAAGATGATTAAGACTTGACCAAAAGAAGAGGTTAATGTCAAAGAAAAGAGGGAGGTGAAACAGAAGAAGAAAAAGAGCTGGTACAGATTAAAAGAGGCAGCAGGTGGTGCAGTGGTTATAGTTCTGGCCTTTTAATCAAATGACTCTGGTTTGCATCCCCTACTGCAAACCAGAACCCCTCCTACCCACCTCTACTGCAGTACCCTTGATCAGGGTACTCATCTTGAACTGATACAGTAAAATTAGACTGCTTTATAAATGGGTAAAATCAGTGTAAGTAGCCTTGTACACTGTTAGGCACCTTTCAGAAACATGTCAGACAGATGAGCACATAAATAGAGGAAGCAGGAATGGCAGGAAGACTGAAATAAGGGGGTGGGAACAAGGGATGAGGAGAAGAAGGAGGAAAAGCTGGCCAATGCAGGTGGTGTAAGAGACCCAAGTAGACTGTTGGAAAACCAAGAACCCCCATCCCAATCCTGCAACACAGAACCCCACTGTGGGACAAAATGCCCGAGGCTCCATGAGCTGTTGCTGCCAAATGCCAGTGGGGGAGAGGCCCCATGGGATGCGGTACCAGCAAATCACATCCTCCCTCTGAGCTGAGACTTCACTGGGAGCACCTGGGGGCACCAAAATGTATCAAATTTTGCTACTAAAATCAAAAAATAAATTGAAATCTTGGGGGGAAATCAATAAAAAAACACTGCTTCATAATAAATAGTTTCATTAGAAACAGAAAAAGATCTGCCACCTTATATATCATGTAAACACTGCATGAGGTTTTGCCTCTTCCTGTCCTCCACTGCAACTTTGCCAGTAACATTTTCTATGAAACAAACAGAACAGCATGCGTTGCTCAACTCACTAAATATTACAAATTTGTTTCTTCCCCTCATCATCTTCAGTCTTGAAAATGCAAACATATATAGTCTTACCTTGTCACCTACACCCATCCCTGATATCTCACCAACCTCACATCTCAGCAGAACACATTTCCCACTATTCTACTTCCCCTGAAAAACCACCACTCTCACCCTTAGAATGCACCTGTGCAATTTTACCCCACTACGCCACCACTCGCAGCTAATGATGGCGTCTGATGCTACATTGATCTGCATCTGATGTAGACTGAGTCTTCTGGCCACCCACCTCCACACACTGCTTCTCACTGTCCATATTGCTAAGTGCAGTTGAACATTCATCCCTTTTCTTTTCATGCTGAACAGAGGAGAGAGATCTGTGTGTATCTGTGTAGAACAATAACCTATTCGAAACAGTGCAACGAATTGCATAGTTGTTACTGAGCGCTTTTGCCAGATTGTTAGCTGGCATTTGTTCAGCAACATTCTTGATATAAACTTTTTTCTCACCCGGTTTTTCCCTGTCGGTGGTGACTTTCCTTAGATTCGGGCTCCTACCAGAGATCAGGGAGTTTGTGGATATATTTCAGTATTTTTGCTGTTCCTAGGATTGTGCTCTTCTGGACTAAGCCCACTGTTGTCTTACCTGAGATCTGATGAAGACTCTTCTCCAGCTTAGAAGTCACAGCCTCAAGTACTCCTATCACCAGTGAGACTTCCTTGGTTTTCACTTTATACTTTCTATCCAGTTCTTCTCTCAGTACCCGGTGTTTCTCCAGATTCCTTGTTCCTGATATTTCAATTACTTGGAATCGCCTTATCTCTCACCACTGCTGTTTTCACCTCCTTTTCTATTACTACCATATCTGGTTGGTTAGCCAGTAACTGTTTATCTGTCTGGATGTGGAACTAGGTTTGAAGCTCTGAGTCATGTCGGTGCAACAGAACCCAGGAGAACCATCAGCTGCTTAAACAACATGAAGGTGAATGAAACACACTTCTCTTCATAGTCCGAGGAGACCTGACAGATCTCCCCACCCCTCACACCCTTCTCCGAGAAGAAGCAGGGAGAGGGAGCACCAAACACACACTGCATACATGCAAGACAAAACCACTCAACTATGAATTATTTCACAAAGGGGGTCTGGCAGAAGACTGCATGGTCACACTAAGCTACTCCACACCAGGGAAAAGGCCTGTGTCACACTGACCCCTGCTGGCTGGAGGGTCTCGATCATGTGTCTGCCTGTTTAAGGACATCATATTGCACACCTACAGTGAAGCCAAACAATTTGTGACTTGGATACATTTATACTGACTGTGGGCACACATTAGGTGATCACTAACTCGTCTCTGTGAGAAACAGTTCTTGTTTTCCATAACACGTGAAGAGGGACACATGGGATAATCACAGACGTTCCTTTCACTCCAGTGGGTGACAGTACCACCTTGCTCCAGTTAGGCAGCAGCATGGAGATACACTTACATACAGTGTCTGTTTATATGCCTCATAGACATGATCTGGTCCCAGTTTGTTCCTGTAAACCTAAGCAAATGTAGAAAAATAAACAATTAAATTATTTATTGTACTATTTCTTAATTCCTTTTTGTTCAGCACACAACTAAAGGTCACCAAAGTGATACCCAATATCATAGCAATAGTGCAGTTAGCAACAAGTGGTACGGTACTGATAATCTATGACTGGATACATGGAAAAACCACACATCTGGAGACCAGACAACAGGAGGAGCAACTGACCCTCAACCCACCGCTGGCACCCTGAACCAACTCAATCTGACTAATGTGCTGCCCGGCGAGTCGAAGCACAAAGACAAACCGTTGAGCTCAGTTATTTACACGGCCACTCATACAGCTGTCAGGAAAAGCACACACCCTGTAACATCACCGATAAAGGTCAGGCAGCGTGTCCCATCAGCGAGCACCAAATGTTAGCAGTCGGAGTGTTCAGGAATAGTGCTGCGGTGGACCGCCTCAGCCCCCCCCCCACCCCGTGTTGGCAGCTGAGACACACATATCTAATAGAAAAGGGGGTGAATGAATGAATGTCACAACCATGTGACAAATTGATTTATATGACCAGCGCCCCAACGTGAAAACCTTGACATCGTGTTTTCTTAGATCCACATTTTTCTAATTGAGTCGGAAAGTAAAACCTCAGGTTTTCCAATCAAGTGTAAAAACGAATCACATCTGTTTCCCCATTTAGATTTGCTCTGACAGAAAACGCACGCTGGCAACTAATACATTTATTTATGACCAAATGAAGTCTTTTCAGCCATTAACTCCTGCCGACAGCAGCGTCTAAGCGGGAACACTATTCTGGACGGCAAGAAAATAACCTGCAGAACTGGTGCTTGTTCCTGAAAGACAATGGAAAGACACTTTCTGGAATGGCAGTGCAATGGACCCAACACCCCGCAGGTCTGCTGAGGGTCCATCCAGCTCAGCACATCTCTTCACTGGCTATAAACGTTTTCTTTCAAGTACAGTCACCAAGAGTGCCTTCCACTAGTTATCGGAAGGTTTATCCACCAATGTGTGCCAGGGATCCAATCACCTTCCACCTTGACCCTCTGGAGGCGGAGCCATGCCAGCCCCGCCATCTCTCATCAGCTGAGATTTTGCATAGCGGCTGAATGTTGCTCTTGCAGATACTTTGGAAATTGTTTATACAGGTCAATACAGTATTGTGGAACACATTGGTACTCCATAACCGTTTGTAACAAATGTTACATTCATATTTTGTTTCAAAAAACATGAATTACATAGGTGGGTTACTTAATACCATATTATGAAGTTTACTGTATTATGTCACTCAATTACCTTTCCGTGAAACCCTGATCCAAGCAAGAAATTGTGTCATTACATCCCGCCGCGTCTCCCGCGGCTACTTGTTATAGGAAGCGGATCTCGGAACAAAATGAAATTGCACATCGTAAATCAAGGGAGGACACTTGTTCGGGTCCATCAGGCGGGTACAGGGAGAAAAGCAGCTGAAAGAGTAGGGCGACAGAAAACAATAGGCATCCCCTCCCCAACAACATGCAGGAATCTGAGTGGATGATGCAGTGATCGCTGGTGACTGGGGGCGACGGTGGCGGTGACCAGGAGAAAATGTGGTACAGAAAAGTGCAGTCTCATACAGTAAACAAGGAAAGCCCCAATCTCATCACTGTTCTTCTTCTTCTCCTCCATATGATGCATCGCAGGAAGGAGGGCTGTCCAGTGATCACAGTGACCAGGATACATTTTGTTGTTTTGATCAAGAGATGTTTCCTTTCAAATTCAGACCAGATTGTTTTTTTCCACCTTTAACCAGGTGAGGGCTGTTAAGAGTGGGTAAGAGAAAGGGGGCAGAGAGAGCTGACCTGTCAACAATGTCAGAGGTGTGACATCAAGCAACAGACTGTAGGCTCTTCCTTTTGGATACTTATTAATTTTACTACCCTTTAGCTGACACTTTTTTCTAAAGCCATCTGCAATGTAAAATCAGCTTTGCACTGAGTTACAGGGAAATTTTTAACATATCAGTTCATGGTAAGTAACTCCAGCATGGGTCTTACCCCTGTAAATTGACGTACAAAAACCTCCTTGGACCTACTGGTTAGAAAGTGATGACCGTAGCCACTATGCCGCCTGCTGGTGTACTTGGTGAAAAGCACTGCAGCGTTTTAAAAAGGCAAACTGCTTTTTAAGGCTGTCTGCAGGGCACAGCCTTCACCCAATAAAGGTGTGACAGCAAACACAGTGCAGGCCACAGTAACGGGTAGATCTGTGTGTAAAAAAAGGGAATGTCGTAACGTTGGATCAGTGTGTGTGTCAGGATATTATCAATTCCTGAAATTATGAAATTGTTTCCAAGCAGGGTTAATGTGATTTCTGTCGAGTTCCCGCCACTGCTACGTACCAAGGGCTGAACGTGACCGGCAGGTTGGCCCAACTGCCGAATGCATGTGGGATTATACACCTGGCAAGCATGCATGCGTGCGCGCACACACACACACACACACACGCAAAGACAAAAGTAGCACCATAATAGATCAACATCCAGGTTTGAATATTTTTCAACCAGGCAACAGAACAAGTGGGTCGACACGCTGACACCCACCAGTTTATTACCATCTGCTGGAGCAGGTCTGGGTCAGTCCCTCCCTCACGGGTACAACACTGAGAACTTTAGCCATCATCCTGGTTCTCAGAGGCACCGCATCCCTGACGAGTTTATGGAACATTTTACTGACTGTAAGGAGCTTGACTTTAACATCTGTCCCCTTCAACAGGCTTTCATCTTCCTCGTGCATTAACATGAACTTTAAATGTTGCCTTAAATTCAAATTTTGCAGCGGCAAAAAACACAGTTGTTATCAGGTCAAAAAAAACAGAAGTTTCAAACTGCAACTGAATGCAAGAAACGTCAACCACCTAAAGGTCAAAGGTGGACAGTCAAATCTGCAGTCCACAGGAACCTGCCCTTTTACATACTTAGTGCAACATGCTGGCATGGAAGGAACCCTGCAAGCCTGTACCAGAACAACAGGGTGCTTTCCACATTTTTGTAACCGAGCAAGTGAACGATCGGGCCACGGTGTGGTGGGGGACACAGAAGCACCCGGTTCCTGGGGCTAAAGAACAGGAGGAACAACAAACTGACCACAGATGGACGTTCACCAGCTGGCAACGGAACCCACAGTAAAGGGTATCCTCAACCACAGGCCAATCGGCAAAGGAGCTGACAGCCCATTATTATTGATCTAACAGCAGAGGCCACGGGTGGCTTAGTGATTAGAGCTACGGCCTTCAGAGTTCAATTCTTCACATTCAATTCTCTCACCGGTTCCAGAGGTCCATCAAACTAATTCCCTGCAGTAGAGATGGTAGAAAAGCAATGACACAGTGTTACACCATGTGTTTAAAGCACCACTGAAGGCATCTCTGAGACACCGATTCCCAACAAGGTGGAGGTAGGGCACCCCTGGCGATGTTCTCAACCGCCTCTAACACTGGAGCCAAGACCTCCAGCTCCCTCACCCCTACACACAGCAGTGGGTGTTGAGGGGGTTCAGAGGCATCGGGTTGTTTAGCTATCAAGATTTTCACAGCAACACCCCCCGCCCTTCCAGTGGTGCAGCAACTGCCATCTCAGGGGAGCAGGAGGCAGCGCTATCAGCCAGGACAGATATGACACTTTAATGGGATGGTGCCAAGCGAAAAGGGACAAGTGACAGCAGAGTCACAAAGAGAGAGGGCAAGAGAAAGAGTAGAGGAAGCCTGTGGGTATAGCACCCCCTCCTCCATACCACACCACTGTTCCCTTTCATGCCACGTGAAGAGTCACTCAAGCCCCACGGGGTTCAGTATGATGCAAATGCTCGAGTGACACACCACGGGGTCCGTGCCTCGTTTCCAAGGGCGAGAAGGAAAGTCCCCCCCAGAGGGCCGTCCAGGAAGCGGTGGGACGATCCTGTTAGCGCCCGGTTCTCTGTGGTTCACACGGCTCTACAGTCTACGTATCATCTGCCATATTCATTACGGTAATCTGTTCTCCACATTGCTGTATGGACCTGCTGAGTGATAAGGCCAGGGTTCAGCCTGCTGCTGGAGAGGATTATGTTTCTTAAAAAGCACACGAGTAATCCATTTATCACAGGGACCACAGCTCCCTTGGGGAACGAGCTCGACCACTGACCGTGCTCCCTGCGCACGCCACCGATAGCGTTCCCATTCATTACTGCTTTACTGCCTTATAAAGGCCCAACCAAAAACCTTTATATGAGATCAAACACAGCCTATTAATTTGAGGCATCTTGTGCAAAGTTGTAAGGCCAGGGCCATTAGAAGATGCGGTTGGGGGGTATGAAAAGGGTGGTGACCACAAGTCCTTGGCAAACCTCACCCATTCAGTCTATTCTCTAACCAGACTAGGTTTCCTGAGAAACCCAGTTGGTGGCTCTATGGCTCCCAGGTTGGCCTGATGATGTTTGGGATGTTAGGCAGCATCTCAGGCAGGAGAAGGGGGGCTTAAGGGGAAGTAACAGCTTCCTCCATTTGAAAACTAACAAAATAACGATGCTTGTTAGTCACAGTTCTGCTAAGACCCAAAGTCATACGCTGTCCAATTGTTAAATTTAATCCTTCTCCACTGTACACAAAGTGTATCAGTTCATCCTAAAGCCATTTCCCAAACATTAAACTCAAACATGGATACCGACTGAGGAGCCGCAGTGGAAAGACATCAAAGAAAATGTGTCTGAATACAACTCATCTCTCCTCTTCTTCTCAAGAACACCTTCCCCCATAATCGCCACCAAGGTGCAGAAAGCAGAAATGGAAAGAAGTCAGCATATTACAGTCAACTCCTCCCTCCTTTCCCAGGCCATGCAGACAAAGGGTGGTCAGTCTGGTCCTCTAAAGTATTTCAAAGAATGTGTTTTAACTGGGGAAGGAGGTTGCATAAAGGTCACAACCAACACCTTGCAGCTATAGAATCCAGGTTCGAAAACAAAGGAGAAGTAGGAATCTGACCACAGCAGGAAGGCAACACCATCCCCTTTACAGCGCAGTTATACTCAAGCATTGATCCCTGGTTTCTAAGGATTTCTTCCATTATCTGTTTCCATCATCAGAAAACAGCCCTGAGTGTTCAAGCATGAAATCATCCACAACTCAATGGAACATGACTGAATACTCTATTAATACCGTTCACACGGCTAAAGTTCATATTTTCTGAGGAAATCCAAACAATTTCATAATGAATATTGCATATTATGAGTATTTGTTATTTTCATTCAACACTTGGTCCAGAGTGAGAGATATACCTTGGATAGGACACCAATCCATCACACACACACACACACACACACACACACACTAAGGGCAATTTAGAGCCACCAATCTAGCTGAAAAACATGCCTTTGGACTGCTCGAGGAAAATGGAGCATCCAGAGAACATGTTAACTCCACACAGACTGAGCTGGTTTTAAATCCCCATACAGACCCGCAGCCCAGTTGCTGTGAGACACCAGTGCTACCCCCTGTGCTGCTTTTATTTGTTATGAAGCACCACCATCACGTCAGTGTTTGCTGTAGTGGCCCCACCTCTTCTGTTAGCATGTAGCTAACGGAATTTCAGAATGCCTAGAAAAGTGTCATGTAATAGTGACTGTCTACTTCTCATGGGAAACAGTCATTTAGCCTCTGACAGCTAGCTGACAAACACACCTTTGCTCATCCTCATATCAGAACATGACTTGCACTGCCTTACGGGATCCTTCAAAACTGTAGCACTCGCTAAAATTAGCTGTGGCAGCCAGTATTAGCTGACACCTTAAAAAGGTTTCAAATTGTGATAGCACAAACTCGACAGTTTCTTTGCGAAGCTGGTGGTACTATGATGGTCTTCCTAAAGGACAACTAAAGAGTTTAAATGCATTAGGAAAGAGTTTTGTGCGACACGTCTGCTTTCCTTATATGTTTGCAAGGCCTTACCATATTTCACCTTAGACAAAGGGAAAGGACTGTGTGTGTGGTGAAAAATGCCACATCAGTCTTGGCATTAGGTATGCAAACAATTAGCAAAGCAGCGGACAGAAAGCAGGATCATCTGCATTGTTTAAAGGGAACACTGGCAAAGCAGAAGGGCAGAAGCTGAGCTACATTCCTGGATTCTGCAGGTGGAGGGGTGCTCCCCCCAGTCCTCATGACCTCTCAGTCCTCTAGGTGGACCTGATCCATGCCTCCTGGTTGTCAGATTCATCTACAGAGCTTGAATAGCATGACTGAGCCTGAGAGCTTCCATTTGGCCCAAATCTGCTGAAACCTGGTGGTGGCAGCACAAATGAAATGGGGTTGAACAAATTACCTGTGGTTTGTAATTTGACAGCCAGCACAGTATAAATATATTTAAATACCTATGATTGCCATAGGTATTTAAATATATTTATACTGTGCTGGCTGTCAAATTACAGAGAAAGAAGGGTTACTTTTATGGGGGCACATAGTGGCTCAGATGTGGGTTTGTATCCGACTCAGTCTGTATGAATTTTTTATTCTCCCCCATGTTTGTGTGGGTGTTCTTCGGGTGCTCAGGCTTCCTCCCATAGTCCAGCAAAGTGTTTCAAGTGAATTAGTAGCTCTAAATCACCAATTTTGTGTGTGTGTGTGTGTGTGTGTGTGTGTTACATTGCTCTGCTTTATAAAGGAATGAATGGCTGTAAGGAGGTTACTGTAGTGTGTCTAGAACTATAATTCACATTTGATTAAGGTATCAGTTAGTCACTGTGTGTTGCTTCAGATAAACACATTGTGTGCTTCCCATGAAGGAGGGAGTTAAGAGGGACATTCAGGTGGGTGGCAGGACCCTGTTTGGGCTATTGCTGGAAGATTGGATGGGTTGAGGTGGTTCTGGGAAGGAGACGGAGCATGCTCAGTGGGTCTGGCACAGGATCACACAGCTGAGGAAACAGGGGCAGCTGGTATGTCCCTCACGGGCACTGATAATCCGAGGGCTTTTTATGGAACAAACAGATATGATTTATTTCAGTTAGTTGTGTGTGGCCTGAGGACAGAGGACACCCCACTCTGGGGACCCCTGAGTGCCCTGGAGAGGGATAGGAGG